>CANTAL010000183.1:0-20000 GCA_947650365.1 Chamaelirium japonicum
CATTTAATACGAACACCATTGCTTTAAATCTCCATCTAATCCGAACCGTATGTCGGGATCTAATGGACGGCCCGGATCATAAGTAACTATATGAGTAAGAGGCCATGAGTAAGAGTATCCCTCCCCTATATATATATATATATATATATATATATATATATATATATATATATATATATATATATATATATATATATATATATATATATATATATATATATATATATATATATATATATATATATATATATATATATATATATATATATATATATATATATATATATATATATATATATATATATATATATATATATGTATATATATGTGTGTGTGTGTGTGTGTGTGTTGTAGCTCGTGTGTCATTAGCGTGGATTTTCTGTATTAACATTAATAAAGATGACTTTGGTTATTGCTTTAATTAGAATACTACTCTGGTGTATGATAATACTCATATAATAAAAGGACCTTCGGGAACACAGTAGGCCACTGAGGCGTATGGAGGATCCATGCTTGGGAGACCCAGTGGACCAGTTCTGTGTAGACCTAGAACTAGTTCACAGCTTAGGTGATGTTGGTCACTTTACCGAGAACAAGCTGTTGGCTGGTAGAGGATGTGGTGAAGTCTCCACCACGGGAACGTGGGATTCCCATTCACCTGACCAAGCACTATGATCATGTTGAACAGGAACCAAGACGGTGCACAGTTCAATGATTCAGATACTGGTGCATAAACCATCTTACTACTATAGATAATCTGTCATTAACCTTGAGGGACTATGTACACTGGGCCAACCAGTTGTGTGGTGCTTTAATATGCCAACGTGTGCGGACCTTCCATAGTCCAATACCATGGTACATTAGGTTACCCGGCTGGCGCTTGAGAGACATGTAATCCCTACAGGTTATCCGAGGTCCAGTGTTGGATGGGTGCGTTTTGATGAGTCAATCTGTCCAAACAGTTAACCCAGGCCTGGTGGTTGTCAGTATGACTGATGACGTTCCGGGTGCTAGGCATAGCACCGGAAGGTGTGTGGCGTTATAGATGACAAGTCATCAAACCCTAGTCAGATGATCGATCGGGATCTGACGGTGCTCCCCACCGCCCGAGTCGTATCATGGCACCAGTAATAGGAGGGACTGAGGATTATTAGAGTATAGTAGAGAATAGGGTTACGAGGGAGTAACGTAAGTTTAGGATCACTAGAGTTCAACTCGCGTCGCACTCTGGGTGGCTACGCGGGTTAATCGGATTAGGGCTGAGTAACGAAACTTTCAGTATGTCACCGGAACAGTTAATCAGGGATCCGGTTGGAGCTAGAGATCCCGAACCCTGAAGGTTCCACCCTGTCGTTGTATATAGGAATTATTCCCTGACCTAGTTGGATACGTTGGATGCGAAGTAGCACGATGGAGTGCAAGCCCGGAGCCTAAGAACCTAATTCACATATGTTATGGGCCGTAGGGGTATTTTGGTAAATACTGAAATATGGCTCAGAACATATTGAATATGGATCTTAGAATGAGTGGAATAATTCCAGGAGCTTATAGGCTCTGACGGAACTCGATTCCAAGTAGTGCACCTCACTCAGTCTCTCTTTCAGTTTTCTACTTTTCGTGAAAGGCGTTTTCGTCTAGACTTCACGATAGACATTGGAAAGCCCTAAAAACTGCCCCCCTCCCCCTTCATCCTAATCCTATTAGGGCTGGCCCTAGATTCCTTGAAGCCATGAGAGACCGGCCCTGGCCCAATGGTTTTCCCCCTCTCCTCCAAAAATCCGACCCCTCCCAAGCCTCCTCCTTTGTGGTTTCGGCCAAGGAAAAGAGAGGAAGAAGAAGGGAGAAGAAAGTGGAAGGAAGAAAAAGGAAGAAGAGAGAAAGAGAAGGAGGAAATCTTGCGGCTCACCATCATCTTCGCAACGGATTACTCCGTCGGCTCGTAATCCTTGTACTCAGAGATGGGATTTCGAGGATTCCTCAATTCGCAAAGGACAAGGTGCTATCCGACAGTTTCTATTGTGATTCAAGTGTGGTTCTTCATCGTTCCATCATCTCCGGATCATAGATCCATAAGGTATGATGGTTCTAAACATCTAACTAGATGCATGCATGTCTTCCGTAGATCGTAGTATGCCTCTAGGGTATCCGCACATATGCTAAGATCATAGATTTGCATGTAGATTATTTTGTAGAATTAATTATAATGAAACATACACCGTATGATCTTTGGATCTATCTTTTGCTTCCGTTGCGACTCTGATAAGCGGATCCAAATCCAACAATTGGTATCAGAGCACGCTTTGGTGTATGTTTCATGCATGAATTCGTGAAAACATCATGTGAATATATGATGGCATATGTTTTCGTTGGGGTTCGGCGTAGATCATGCATATGGATTGTGCTATGTATCGTCTCTTTGCAGGTGCCGCACTGAATAGTAATCTGTGATTGCATGCATCCGGGGGTCGGACCCCGGATTTAAATTTTGCATTGATTATTATTGTGCTTGTGGATTTTAAGGCTCTAGATGGGCGAGGGTGGGGGTTGACCATCCTCAGTTCCCTGGCCATGTTTCTAGGATTGTTTTCTTTTCTTTCTAGCGAAATTGTACACGAACGAGCACTTGCTCGAAGTGTGTTAGTTTTTCGGTCACAAGAAGAAGGAGATGATGCTACATCCACGGTTCGGGCAAGCGGTACCATGGCGTGCAAAGACCCGGTGAAAACGTGCACGTTGGAGATGATGGGGATCGTCGTCAGAGATCGTGCAGAACAGAAGAGCAGGATATCTTGGCTGTGCTATTCAGGTTCAGGGGTCGGACCCTGGACTTGATTCAGTTTGGATTTTTTTTCTGTTGTTTCTCTTTACTTAGTGTTTAGAGAACCTCGATGATAATGTGATTATCTATCTTTCTTGTGAGTTTGTCACTAGATCAGGCTTAGAGTTAGTACTAAGATTATGGATTTATCGGTGTCTCTATATGGTTCTAACACGTGCGAATCCGGTAGCTAGCTAAAAGGAAAGGTGGTAACCACCCTCGTGGTAGTTCAGGTAGCCAAGTACTGTGCACCGAGATAGACGCAGTGTTAGATTTGTTTAGAGATAATTAACTAATGTCTTCATAAGAAGTATGATAACCCTAGTGGGATGCCCTTTCCCCACGTGGTCCTAGCGATCAAGTTAAGTTAGGATTTCACTGTGTGATACCCGTTTCTAGATGACGTTTGATGGTAGTATGAACTCATCACGATTTGGTTATGCCACTATTAGGTTGAGGTCCGACGGAGGTTGTTGGATGTCCCTATTTGGCCAGCATCGAAACCTATAATGAGATGAGGTCTACTATGACATCAGGCATCAAATTGTGAACGAGGCGTCATCGTAGTGGGAGTCCTTTCTACGTTGACCTTAGGCTAGGCTCCAGATCTTAGGATTATGGGCAAACTAATAAAGTATCGGGATCCTTGGAACCTACGTAATGTGATCCTTGCAAGAAAGGCGAAAGCTGAGTATTCAAGGTAGGGACTATGATATTTTTCGAGGATACTAATGCTTTAAAGGAGGGTTTGTAATCCTAGTGGGAGCACGGTAGACCAGGGTTTAAGTCTAGGAGGTCGTGACCTTTCTAGATATGCATAAAACCTCATAAAGAAGGGATGTGTAAGAGGTTCCCTCCAAAGGGGAGCCCCTGGCCTCCACAATCAACTGGCTAAAGATCTGGGTAGGAGGTACGCAGTTCGATATTCCCACCGGGTGAGAGCTGTGTTTCCTTTCATACTGGTTCGCCTAGTGGTTTCCTTCGGGACATGGAGGATACCGGTGGCAGTGGGTGACGATTTTTTCCTGCACTGCGGGAGCCTATGAACCCCCCTGCCGACACCACCTAGATTTATGGGAAGCATCCGAAAGCTTGTGTGAAGCCACTGTTGCTGCGCACGTGGGTCACATAAAGCTGGCCAAAAGGAGACTGGGAGGTCTTTCAGTTTACCATGGGTAATTCTGATGAAGACTGGGTCGTAAAAGCCCCGTTGGCAGAAGCGGTTGCATGCTCTCACCGAGATGTTGTCTCCAATTCAAGGCCGATAGTCTCAGTGCTCGAGCCCAGAGAATTTAGATTCTTGGATGTCTCCATTTGAGGTAGTGAAGACATAGCGGCTGGAGTAAACATTATCTATTTCTAAATTCCATAAAATAGATTGTAGTAAACCCTAATTTTGCTTTGAATCATTGTTTACAGAAATCATGACCAAGCTCGACCCCCTTGCCTCCATACTTAATGCTAACAAACTTACGGGACCAAACTACGAGGACTGGAAGCGTAACCTGATGCGCGTCCTAAGGATTGACAAACACACAATTGCCCTAAGTACCCCTCAACCGGCCATGCCGGGACCAAGTGCAACTGAGGACCAGTTGAAGGAATGGAAAGACTGGCTAGATGCTGATGAGATGTGCAAGTGCTACATAGTGGCATCCTTGCAGACCGTCCTTCAGAAGCAAGTCGAAGACATGGCCTTTGCTTCAGACATGATGCTCTACCTAAAGGAAATGTTCGAGGGTTGTAGTCGGGTAACTCGTTACCTGACCATCAAGAAATTAGTGTCCATGAAGATGGCAGAGGGGACTTTAGTTCGGGATCATATGCTAAAATTGTTTGGCTATGTGAACGAGCTTGGTTCCTTCGATGTCATCTTGGATGCAGAGATCCAGACCGACATTTTCCTCGCATCTCTGTCAGGAGCGTTTGAGGGCTTCGTTACGAACTTTAACCTTAACCGGTTGGAGATGTCTAACGCAGAGCTCCTAGCGGCGCTCTAGGCGACAGAGGACGGGATGAAGGCAGGAGCCCAATCCCTGAACGTAGAGCGGAATTCTTCTTTGAAAGCCAAAGGCAAGTTTCAGGAAAGAAAGTCTAAGAAGCCCGTAAAGATGGGCCAGGTGCAGTTGCAGGTCCCTAAGCAGAATGGTTCGGCGAAGCCCAAAGGAAAATATTTTCGATGCGGCAAGAAGGGGCACTGGAATGGCGACTGTCGCGCGGCTCCCAAGAAGGCTGGGACAGGTATATCTCAAATCAACATAGTGGAATCCCTTGTAGCATCCAGTTGTTCTCCAGTTTCAAGGATTGTGGATTCTGGTTCCACTAACCATGCTTGCAATAATTTGTAGGGGTTCAAGGAGACAAGAAAACTGGGTGATGGGGAGATAATCCTAAGTATGGGAACTGAGGCCGTGGCAGAGGCTGAAGCAGTTGGAGATGTTGTCTTGCAGTTCCTTGATGGAAGAAGTTTATTACTTAGAGACATACTTTATGTACCGTCCTTGAGACGAAACTTAATTTCTGTTTTCTTATTGAATAATGAAGGTTTTTTAGTTTTATTTGATACTTCTGGTGTGTCAATTAAATTGAATGGTTCCTTTGTTTATAAGAGAAAGATACATAATAATCTCTATATAATTAACTCTAATCATAAGCAGGATAACATAACTGAAGCTTGTGTGATTAATTCATCTAAAAGGAAAAATCCCTCAGATAATCTAACACTCTTTTGGCATCTAAGGCTTGGACACATAGCCTCAGACAGGATTCACAGGTTGGTTAAGGTAGGACTTTTAAGTCCAGATATTTCAGAAAGCCTACCGACGTGTGAGTCTTGCCTGGAGGTAAGATGACTAAAAGATCTTTCCGAGCCAAAGGTAGCAGATCTAAGGAGGTATTAGAGTTGGTACACACTGATGTATGTGGGCCCATGAGTATCTGTGCCATAGGAGGCTTCAAGTATTTCATCACCTTCACGGGTGATCACTCGAGGTTTGGATATATATACTTAATACGGCGAAAGTTTGAATCCTTTGATGAGTTCAAGGAGTTCAGAGCTGAAGCAGAAAAGCAGACGGGTAAAAGTATCAAGTCTCTTCGATCGGATCGAGAAGGCGAATACCTATCGGATGAATTTATTAGGTACCTGCATGAGCATGAGATCGTATCCCATTTGACTGCACCAGGAACACCACAACAAAATGGTGTATCTGAGAGGAGAAACTAAACTTTGTTAGACATGGTTCGGACTATGATGAGTTATGCAACATTGTCACCTAGTTTTTGGGGATATGCCCTAGAGACGGCAGCATATACTTTGAACTTTGTTCCATCAAAGTCAGTACCCCTAACTCCTTGGGAGCTGTGGTTGAAGCGAAAGCCAAGCCTACAGCACTTTAGGATTTGGGGTTGTCCAGCACATGTGCGGAAGGACAAACGAGATAAGATGGAGTCAAAAACTAAGGTATGTCTGTTCGTTGGGTATCCAAAAGGGACAAAGGGTGGTTTATTTTATGATCCTGAGGATAGAAAGGTTGTCGTCTCGACGAACGCCGTATTCCTGGAGCAGGATTATTTAATAGACCATAAGCCCACCAGTAAAGTAGTTCTTGAAGAATTGCTTGGTACTGATGGGAGTATGCAGACAGAAAACATAGTGGGAGTCGATACCACTAAGATAAACGATACTGTAGAATTGACTCCTATGGAACCACCACAGGCCCGTCGTAATGGGAGGACCATAAGTGCTCCTGATAGATACATTGGAGAAGCCTTTATGGTAGATCCAGAGTTTCAGGAGGATAATCCTCTGAACTATGACGAAGCGATGGTATCCTCTGACCATGCAGCATGGCAAGAAGCCATGGAGGCAGAGCTGACATCGATGTCCCAAAACTCGGTCTAGACACTTGTAACACCATCTCACAACATTAGACCTGTTGGGTGTAAGTGGGTGTACAAAAGGAAAAGAGGTCCGGATGGTACCGTTGAGACTTACAAAGCTAGACTAGTCGCTAAGGGTTATACCCAGCGAGAAGGGATCGACTATGACGAAACCTTTTCGCCAGTGGCTATGCTTAAGTCTAGCCGGATCCTCTTGTCCATTGCAACCCATTATGATTGGGAGATCTGCCAAATGGACGTCAAGATCGCATTCCTTAACGGGGATTTGGAAGAAGATATCTATATGTCTCAGCCTCCAGGCTTTGTCGCAAAGGTCAGAAAAGTCTGGTGTGCAAGTTGCAAAGGTTCATTTATGGACTGAAGCAAGCATCCAGTAGTTGG
The DNA here is from genome assembly GCA_947650365.1 of Chamaelirium japonicum. Classification (NCBI taxonomy): domain Eukaryota; kingdom Viridiplantae; phylum Streptophyta; class Magnoliopsida; order Liliales; family Melanthiaceae; genus Chamaelirium; species Chamaelirium japonicum. The sequence continues at coordinate 7,103 of CANTAL010000183.1, forward strand.
AACATGCATTTTGATCAGGCTATCCAGTCTTATGGATTTGAGCAGAACGTGGATGAACCATGTGTTTATAAAAGGAGCGATAGGACTGCAGTAGTTTTTCTAGTGCTTTACATAGACGATATCCTGCTCTTCGGAAACGATGTTGGAATGTTGTCTACAGTGAAGGTGTGGTTATCCTCTCAATTTGACATGAAAGACCTGGGTGAAGCGAGTTATGTTCTGGGGATCAAGGTAACTCGAGATCGCCAGAACAAGACTCTCTCGCTGTCACAGTCAGCCTACATAGATACTATCTTGGTCAGATTTAGTATGCACAACTCCAAAAGGGACTGGTTCCATTCAGACATGGAATAAAATTGTCCAAGGATCAGGATCCCAAGACTTCTGAGGAGAGGGCAGAGATGCAGAAGATATCTTATGCTTCGGCTGTAGGGATTCTGATGTATGATGTGCATTGCATGAGACCAGATATATGCTATGCAGTTGGTATGATGGGCAGGTATCAATCAAATCCGGGTCCAGGGCACTGGAGTGCTGTGAAAAGTATACTCACACTACGTCAAAAGGTCCTAAAAAACCACTGTTTACCGGCTCCGAAAACAACGGTCATAGACCGTGGCTAAAAAACACGCGTTTAGTGACGGCTAACGGCCGTCGTTTATGATGTTTACAGAGGCCACGGGTAGGGAGTAGTTACGGGCTGCATCAGCGGTTGAGATGTGGCCGTCGTTATCTATAACATAATAACCTTTTTTTTATAAAGGAAACCGAATAACCCTAATTACCTTTAGTTTCCTCTCGTTTCACCGCCGCTCCTCTGCTCATCGGATCGCACTCAACCACTTCTTATCGAATCGCCATTGCTGCTCCCATTCTCATCGGATCGTCATTGCCCCATCCTTCGGCTGCCGCTCCCTTCTCCTCAGATCGGTGCTTCCCTTCGTCTTGGACCGTTGTTGTCCTCTTTTCTCGAATCATCAGGTTCGTCTCTCTCTAAATCCGCCGCCTCCTCGGATCCTCCTCTCTCCACAACTACCACCCTCTTCTTCCTTCTTGCATCCATCGTCGAATCCTACGGCGATTGGTGGTGATGAAGGTGGTAGTGGTGGTGGTGCTACTGACTGTAAAAGCTTGCTCAAATTTTGATTATGATTTTTTTTCCTGCCATATATTCTGAAATCCTCTTAAGATTTGAATGCAATTGCAGCAATTATTGAGAAATTTAAACAATAGGGGTTTCTGCAAATTTTTTTTTTTTTGTTTTGTTTTTGATGGAACGGCCAGGAGGTCACAGGACAGGGCTGGAAATTTTTTTGCTGCCTAGGGATTTTGCTGCAAATGCTGAGTGAGGCATTTGGACCATTGATGGAAGAATAGAGAGCCATCTGATTATGCTTTACACACAACCATGACCAATGCACTGCACTCGTACCCTTTCTACATACAATCAGATGGCTCTCTTTTTCCTACATATTAGGGAACCGTCCAGATGCCTCACTCATCATTTTGCAGTAAAATCCCCACACGGCAAAAAAAATTCAGCAGTGAGAAAAGTTTTACTGCTTGGGGATTTCGCTGCAGATGCTACGTGAGGCATATGTGCCTTAACCTAATATGCAAGAGAAAAGGGAACAATCTGATTGTATATAAAAAGGGTATGAGTGCAATGCAGAGGTCGTGGCTGTGTGAAAAGTACTAGTAAATGCTCACGTCCGTCCGCACTTGGATGGCCGCCTTTGGCGGCGACGTGCCCGTTGGCACTCTGACAGCCACATGCCTTCGGAGTGTGATTTACTTATTAGAGATAGAGAGTACCAATTAACATTAAAAAAATACTAATTAATATCAAATAGCAATTAAATGCTATTGAATATGTATTTGTTATTTTTACAATAGGTTTTTAATATATTTATAGTAGGTCTTAATCGGATTTCTGAGAGTCATATTTACATGGGAAAATGGTCCATTTGAATTCTCTCTCTTCCTCTCTCTCCTTTCCGATCTTAATCGACGTCTAGATCTATCCCGTGATTTTTTGTCCTAGTTAGCTTGTGAACAGTTGTAGCATGTTATAAAGATAATCAGATGGCTCTATATTCTTCAATCAATGGTCTAGATGGCTCACTCAACATCGACAACAAAATCCTAACGCAACAAGTATGTCAAGCAGCTACATTAAAATCACTATAGTGGCTACCATGAAACGTGATTTTAAATAATCGTTACTAACTTTTTTACTGAATTATTACTCTTCTATATGGTTTTTCACTTTTTCTGTAAAGCTGCATATAAGAATAAAATGAGTATTTTCCAAACAAAAGGTCCTAACACTACATCAAAAGAAGGATTAAAAAAGGGAATTGCATATTATAGCTCATTTCTTATGTTAGATCTAATGCCTTGTTTGGTCTTTTCTTTAAGGAGCACTTTTGGATTATTGGTATTTCTACATAGATCTGATATTTTCTTAGTTTGTTTGGCTTGTTATTAAAGCTTACAAAATATAAAAAGTGTGGAAGTTCGAATCCAGTTTATAATATTACATCATATCTCTCTCTTCTTAATTAGTAGTTAGTAACTTTGTATTATGGCACAACTATACGTTATTGAAAGTGTTTTTTTTTTTTATAGTATTAACCAAAATTTACAAGCATGATATATCATGCTTGGTATTTTCAAGCCCCTTTATATGATTACATGTTGGTAGACTAGAGCAGACCACTACCTAAACGGGTACTATATCATTATGCAAAGAATATCCCCATAGTTAAATGATTCACGTTACCGGGGTTGTTCATATTTACTATGATATTGGACAAATAGGTAATGATTCTAGTCATTTCTATTTTAAATCACTCCACAGTTTCTATAATATAGAACATATATGTCTAACTGGAATTAATAATGCTATATAATATAAATAAAGCCGAGATTTCTACTTTAAAAATTGAAGCAGATACATTATCACAATGTTTTTTTTTTAATATTGATACTTAATCTGCTTGTTCACATGAGATGTGCAATAGATAACTTGACATGAGGTGAACCTTGTATTATGTTTTTAACTCAATATCTGTATTATGCTCCTTTTAGCGAAGTGTTGTCCTATATGTGTTTTTTTTATTCTAGATAATCTAAGCCTTAATAAAGCCTTGTTGATATTAAGAAGATGACAAGACTCAATATCTTGATAATTATTTTTTATTAATCTTACGCAATCCTGGTCATAATTAAAATTTGATATCTCTGTCTATTCTATGTAGAAAATGTCTTTGACTCCCCCAAGCAAGGAATGGATGAATGCACAGAGATGGACAAAAGAGTACATATGTGGCGTCGACTTATTCCTCCAGTTCACAAAGGATTCATTAGGGAATTCTGATTGGTATTGTTGTCCATGTGTTAAGTGTCGTAACTTGAAGGGAAAGAAAACATCAGATGTTATCAAGGAACATATGATATGTAATGGTATAGATAAGTCATATAAAATATGGTTCCATCATGGAGAATCATTTCCCATACTGCATCGTGAGAAAGATGTTACTGGTACATCATCTATGTTGCAACACAAAGAAGATGTGCTCCCAAGTATGGTCAATATGGTGAATGACACATTTGGACGTGGTTATTCTGAGGACTTAGATACATATATGAATGAAAGTCACAATGAAAGCGATGCTCCATATCAGACTGATGATAGACAGGATATTGCTTATAGCAAGTTGATGGAGGATGCCATTCAACCATTGTACCCCTTATGTCAACATGAGCATACTAAATTGTCAGTGACAGTTGAGTTATTGAGCATGAAGTCACGTCACAGTTGGTCTAATAAGAGCTTTACAGAGCTATTACAAATGATAAAGAAGATTTTACCAAATCAGAACACTTTGCCAGAGAGCACCTACATTGCAAAAAAATTGGTGAAATCTTTACGCATGGGCTACGAAATTATCCATGCTTGCCGTAATGATTGTATATTATATTGGAGGGAGTATGAAAATAACGATAGCTGTCCAAGCTGCGGTGAAAGTAGATGGAAACCGAGTAATGAAAGTAATTCGAGAGGTAAACGTTTACCATGGAAAAAGTTAAGATACTTTCCCTTAACGCCAAGGTTGCAAAGATTGTATAGTGTACCATGGATTGCTGAGCAAATGACATGGCATGCAAGCGTAATGGAAAATGATACCCACATGCGTCATCCAATGGATTCCCCGCAGTGGAAATCAGTGAATCGTAAATGGAGCAATTTTGCTACTGAGAAACGTAATGTTCGGTTAGGACTTGCAACTGACGGATTCAATCCATTTGGAAATAAGAATAACTCATATAGTTGTTGGCCTGTTATGATTGTTCCATACAATCTTCCTCCATCCTTGTGCATGCGAAAGGAGTTCACCATGTTATCAATGTTGATTCCAGGAAAAAATGGTCCAGGGCATGAAATTGATGTCTACTTGCAGCCATTAATTGCAGAGTTGAATGAATTATGGTCCACCGGAGCAGATACTTATGATGCAAATAAGAGGAATAAATTCATGATGAAGGCTATTTTATTGTGGGCTATTCATGATTTTCCAGCCTATGGCCATCTTTCTGGTTGTAGGACTGCAGGTAAGTATGGGTGTCCAGTTTGCAGTGAAGAGATAGACTCGGTGTGGCTAACAAATGGGAAGAAATTTGCATATATGGGGCACAGAAGATTCCTAACAGATCCAAAACATCCTTTCAGGTCACAAAAATCACAGTTTAATGGAAAGGAAGAAAATGGGAGTAGGCCTCGCAGGTTAACTGGAATTGAAGTATTAAATAAAATGGAAAGTATTCAGACAATGTTTGGAAAGCTATCGGGGAAAAAAAGAAAAAAGCGTGTGGACACTGAGAGTACACCATCTGCCTGGTCAAAAAGGTCTATCTTATTTGACTTGCCATATTGGAAAGATCTCCATATTCGTCATAATCTGGATGTGATGCACGTGGAGAAAAATATGGCGGAGAATCTTTTTGCAACTATTATGGACATGAAGGGTAAGACTAAGGATGGTCTTGAAGCCCGTTTGGATCTTAAGGCTATGAAGATTCGGAAAAAATTATGGCCGGTGGAGAAGAATAACAAGTTGTCCTTACCTAAAGCTCCATTTTGTCTATCCCGTCAAGAGAGGGAATTAATTTGTCAAACATTATATACAATGAAGGTTCCTATCGGATACAGTGCGAACTGGAAACATAATGTGAGTTTAGAAGAATTTCAACTGAAAAGCTTGAAGTCGCATGATTACCATATCCTCATGCAGCAATTACTACCAGTTCTACTAATACATGCATTTAAAGAACAAAAGGCATTACGTGCTGCTATTCTCCAGTTATCGATGTTCTTTAATGTCATATGCTCAAAGGTCATTGCTCGCAGAGAACTTTCAAAAATGAAAAATCAAATTGTGGAGACATTATGCGTGCTTGAGAAGTATTTTCCACCTTCTTTTTTTGTTTCTATGACGCATCTTTTAGTGCATTTGGCAGAGGAGGTGCTAATTTGTGGACCAGTACGATATCGATGGATGTTTCCTTTCGAACGGATGATGAAGACATATAAATCATATGTAGGGAATCAAACATACCCAGAGGGGTGTATTACAGAACGATACCTCATGGAAGAGTCAATGTCGTATTGCATGGAGTACATGCCATCCGAAGGTAGAAAAGGAAGCCATAAGGCAAGTCAGAGGATGTTGGTGGATGCTGATGTCGATTGTTCCTACCCAATTGATAAAAAAGGAAAGAATTATATTCTTGACAATGTGCAGTACCAACAAGTGCGCAGATGGGTGTTGCAACAGTCTGTAGACAATGCCGAGTGGGAGAGGAAATATGAGATATACAAAGAAGAGATCATATCTAGTTGTCAAAAACGAAGGTTTGCTGCAGAAAGGGTGGTAGAATACATTCCTTGGCTCAGAAATCAACTTGAAAACAGTGAAATGTCTCACCTCAAGCGGCTCGCTTCCGGTCCAAATTTTCATGCCATTTCCTATAATGCTTATGCGGCGAACGGATATATTTTTTGTACAGCGGAATCCGAAATGGGTAAGACTACACAAAACAGTGGGGTCGCCATAAATGCCATAACTAGTTATAGGGCAAGTAGGAAGGATAAGAACCTTGTACAAGAGGAAGCTACTTACTATGGGATTATCATACAAATACTTGAGTTAGACTACTATGACTTCAAAGAAATAGTCTTCCTTTGTGATTGGGTTCGAATAGAAGATAGAGTAAATGGTTGTATAGTTGATCCAGAAACGAACTTGATATTTGTAAATCTTGGGAAGTTCAAAAGTCGTTCAAGGGAAGATGATGAACCTTTTATTACTGCAACTCAAGCAAGACAAGTATTCTACGTTAAGGATCTCACCAGAGATAATTGGCATGTAGCATTGGATGCTCCGAAGAAATTAAGTCAAGATTTTGATGCTTATGAAGATCCATTAGTATTTGAGGCAAGAATGAATTCAGATGTTTTTACAACTGCCTTAGTGGATGATATCATGGAGTATGATGAATCAGAAGAAATTGAAGATTCATCATAGCACCAGTCTTCTATTCGCTATCCGAAGGTTATGAGTTGAACTCAAAATCAGAGGTAATTAAGATGGAATTCATTGTTCTTCTTTCTGATTCTTTTTGTTTTTTTATTTTGTACATTGATCTTAATTATATCTCTTACTTTCTCTATAGATATTGGAATTTCATGATGGGTTGTGGAACTGATGATTCTCAATTGCTGCAGAACAATGTTGTAGAGTACTAAAAGCAGCACTTCAGTGTAGAGGGACAGATTTTTCAAAGGCCATTGTGTCACACCTGTATGAAGTCTGAAATAGGAATTGCTTTTTGCTTAATTGATTTTTTTTTGGGGTAACTTCTGTGTAGACCCCCCTGTAGTTTGACCAATTATCACCCCCTCGGGAGAGGGTGGGGGGCATTTGTAGGGTTTTAAACATGAGGTGGTGAAAGTGATAATCGGCCCTCGGGGGAGAGGGTTGGGGGGGGGGGGGGGGGGCATACGTCTAATTTACCCCTTTTTTTTGTTTACTAGATCATCCTTGCATTTTGCCTGAAATTATTCTGTGGAAGTCTGCAAAGTCTGCATCATAATCAGCTGAAAGAATCGCTTGTTTGCTGAAATTAGCTCTAATTGCTTTTGCTGGTGGAAGCCATGTTTTGAGAGGGATTTATAATCATAATAAAGTCCTTTAGCATTGTGCATTAGTTTATAAGTATTATAACAAGGGTCTTCATATCCATCGAAGAATCCATAATATGTTTTTGCTGTGTGATGGTCTTACTGTGTTTGGGCCCTGGGATGTAGTTAATCAGTTGAATTGTTTTTTGGGACTTTGGTAATTGGTTTCTAATCCTCTCTTTGAGGCCCTGGTTTATGTCTTTTGGAGGCTTGAAGGGCTTCTGTTTGGCTTTTGCCCTTGTCTATTTTTATAAGTAAAACTACAGTACAGGTACTTAAATAAGTGCCTTTTGCTTTTGTGCCTAATGTTTAAATTTAACAGCTTGCGAACCCATAGGTTTGGGTTCTGTGGGTACTTTCTAAAAGTAACTATGTATCTATAAGTTGTCATACTAGATTGGATTTACGACCGTCTGTTATTTTCCTTGATACCGGCTATTCTCTTACTGTTTTCAGGGTTGTTACAATTCATATACACTACACCAACTGGGTCACTAGGGAAAATTTGTACAACAAGCTTTCTCTTGTTGATTTGCCTGCAAGTGATTGTTTACTTGTGGAAGATGCTAGTGGCGATCATGTGACAGACTTCCTCCATGTATCAAAATCCCTCTCTGCGTAAGTGTTGAAATGTACGATTCTCTTCGTAGAATGAGATGATCGAAGTATTCCGAACACCCTTGTACTTCATCAGAAAGTTCTTTAGTTTACAATGTTGGTTTAAGACTTGCTGGTTATGGTTATGGTTTAAGACTTGCTGGTTATGGTTCTTTAGTTTACAATGTTGCTTTCCTTCTGAACCTTCAATATGTGGCATTCCCTAAATTTGTTTTTTCCTACTGAACCCTTCCTTGCTAGCATGCTAACAGTTAGCTTTTTCACATTGACAGTTCATGTATAAATTAATGTTTCTTATTTGATAACACTCTTATAAGTGGATTTTTATAAATTTCAGGAGATATGACGCATGGTGGTGCATCATCCTCAACACCACCTATTTCACCAGATGTGGTCGATACACATAGCCAATCGAGTACTGATATTAGCGATGATCAAGGTAATCATTGTCTTATATTTACTTAATACCACTTGTTTATTTAAGCGTATAATATTTGTGCAATAATTTTCTAATAATGTCTTAGTCTTACATCGTAGATACTCGAAAAAGGGTTCGATGGGACACAGATGGGCATGCAATAGGAGAGCACAAAGCTGCCTTCACATCACGGATTGGATCGCTTGCAAGGATACATTGCTCACCTGCGTATGATTCCTGGCGTACTGTGCCAGAAGAAAGCAAGCAACAGATATTGGACTCATTGATGGTAAATACATGTTAAATTAAAAAGTCTTTCTATTTGAGTTATAAAAATTTATTTACTACTGATAAATATGATCATTTACAACAGGGAGAATTTATTGTTTCTGAACTATACCACCCTTGGATCCTAAAAAAGGCCAATGAACGATGGAAGGAGTGGAAGCACAAGTTGGTTAAGAAGTATATAGATACCAAAGCCACAAATGCAGAGAGGAAGAGAGAGGTGCCATCTTATGTCAGGCGGGAGGACTGGGAGCGGTTCGTTGACATGTGCTCCTCGGATGACTATCACATACTTCGAGAAAGGGGGAAGACAGCAAGAGAGGCGATGCATAGCCCCCACACGACTGGCAGACGGGGAGCTGCATGTACGGCAGATGAGCTAGTAAGACTTAATAAATTTGAATACATGTCAAAAAATTTAAGATTTTATCATCTATATTAATTTATATATTTAACATTTTGTAGATGAAGAACAATCCTGGTATTACGCTCAATAGGACACAGAGATACATAGCCACACATACCCGAAAGGATGGGACATCTCCAACTCCTACTTCCACCGAGCATACAGTATGAATAAGATTAATACAATAGTAATATCATTTTGACTATCATGCATGTCATTATCGACTTAGTAATAGCTATTTATTTATTTCTAAGACTGAGCTCAAAAGAATAATTACCGAAGACCCCTCTGTCGGATTTAGAGACTTAAATCATGATCCGGTTGCACAGGTTTGTAATCAATTTAAGTAAATGTCTATATGACTATAAAGTAACTATTAATATGTAACTCGTATTTTGTATACTTGAAAGGTCATTGGCCGTGACAATCGAGGACGCGTACGAGCCATGGGTAGTGGAGTGTCTAAAACCACAATTATTGCATCGGGTGGATATAGGGAGAGACTGGAGTGCAATAAAAATGAGTATCGGAAGCTTAAGAAGAAGGTTGATCTTTATAAGAAACAAAAGGATCACTCGTCCAATGCCGGCAACAGTCCTCAGGTAAATTGTTAGCTGCTATGCAAGTATGAATCCTTGTACTTCTATGCAAGTATGAAAATTATCTTTTATAGATGATAAAGCTGTTTGTGGTAATGAAGCCAGAATCATGGGACAGGTATGGGTATGGTCTGAAATGCTTAGGTGTAAGGTATCATGACTTTTTAATTATGTAATGTGTAGACTTTTGTCGAGTTATTGGAAGGATGTTATCAATATGCAACCCACTGAACTAAATAGTTCTAAAGCCTTCGAAATTGATAGTCCTTTGTTTTTACATGAACCTTTCTTCCATTAGGCATCTAAGAAGCTAACTCTTGGTCCGTTCAAAATCAAATTGATTACTGCCAGGGGATGCACAAAGTAGCAATTTTTTTCATTGGTGCATCATTAATGTTACAAATCCAAAAATTTTAAGTTTAACCATTTGCAGTATGTTCTGATTTATTATTGATGCAATCCAACAATTTTTTGTAATGAATGGTTGATGCAATCCAATTTCTTAAGTAGCATGTTTTGTTTGATGCAACTGTTTCAACTGCATCCATTTGCATAAGGTCATGCATTCGGTTGGGAATCACTGTCGGGAACCGACATCACTCAATCACTTGAAAACTATTGGGTTGAAACTACACCCTGTCCAAGTACTGTATCAAATCTTCGTTATTTTGAGTAGTGTTGATCTGTAATTCCCTTTGCTAAAGTTAGCATCACGCCTCCTTTTCTGTCCCTTCCCAAACTGTCATGGTCTCCTACAAATTTCAAAACTCGGGTGGAACCCCTGCAAGCCTGGCATGCCCGGCTCCAATGCCCGGCTCGTTGGAGTCGGCATTTACGAGCGGGAGATGCATCCTTTCAGCAAGAACACAGAAAATTTTCATTAATCAATTCATTGATCGAGAGGCCATGTCTTTATATAATAGATCGGCTTACATCAACTAATGTCCCCAAGCAATGAGACTAAAAACACCAAAAAGGTAACTTGTTACCCAAGTCTAAAAATTGCCTAAATAATTATGGCGAAAATGACAAATTAAATAGAAAATAAATAATAAAAAAAGATAATTCCGATGTTCTTGCCTCAAAAAAAAAATTCCGAATAATTCCTAAAATATAGATGTCATGATTGGAGATGAAAGGCCTCCATTTGGGAATATTCTTGAAATATTCGCATTTGGCAATGGCAATGACAATCATAGCCACCATCTCTTTTAGTGGCATTTAGATGTTATTTGCTTTGTCTGCAACAATTTCAACTTAATTAACAAGTCTGGACCTAGCAGACGCTGAAAAAGAGCTGAAATGTCTGAGATCTACTATTGATTCCTCTGAGAAGTGGAGTAGAGCAGAACCAGAAGAACAATCTTTGAGTCAAGGATGGAGTTTGCATGGTAAAGGTGTCTTGTACCATTCAGTTTACATACGTATTGGTTTCACGGTTAAAATCTCCAACATTATCTTTTACATAACAATGTAGGTTTTTTACCAACCCGCTAACTGTCCTTTTAGGTTTCCTTGGCACGACCGTCTCTTCCCAAGCTATCTTGGTCAGATTTAGGCACAAACCTGAGAGTATCGATGCAAGGTTGACAGCCAGTCGGAAAATTCTTTTCAATATTTTTTTGTTGACATTTAGTTATATTATGATAATCTCTTTAAAGCTTAGACATACCTTCAGCTACATGATATCATTAGAGGCCACTCGTAGTCTTTGAGCAGATCCAAAATATGTGGAAATCAAGTGTTCATGTTTGGCATCATTCCTAAAGATCATTCCGATGTTCTTGCCTCAAAAAAAAAATTCCGAATAATGCATAGGCAGGAACAACAGAACGATCATGGAGAACAATGACAAACACCCCTTTACTGGCCCTCTTCTTTAAGGCTACTATCTTCATAGGGTACTTTATGGTCTCAAATAGGTTGTGCACTTGAACATGCCTTCTGCTAAATTTTCCTAATGAGAGAATGACATGTCCGTCCACATTCTCCATGTGATTGCATCATTTTGTAACTCCTTTATGTGCAACATGAAAATGGATTGTCTTCTTTATATTCGGCCAACATATGCTGTACAACTTTGAGATTAATAACGTTTGGCATTTTTGATACTTTAACATTCAAGTTACTTATGGTCAATGGAAGGTGATGGCCCAACATAGGCTCGTGTCCAATCTTATTGAGTGTGACAACTTGATCGATGGCTTCGGCCCGATGATAATGTGTTGCTCCCTATAGTTTGTGATCGGTAAATTGAGACATCACCAACCCAAAGGCCTTCAATGGAGCCAAAAGACCATGTATTCTCATTCTGTCTCATGGATCCTCTTTGTTTTAGTTGTGATGTGATCCTGTATTGCATATCACATGCATATTTTAATTCTTGTACTTTTATATATGCAAGTATGAAAATCATCTTTATTTTCTAAATACCTTGATACCAATTGAAGTCTTGTACTCATGTCATTTACTTGATGATCGAGGGATATAATAAATTTCTATCATTGTTCTTATGTAGGGGTCACATCCCCAAAGTTCATTTGAGGAGCAACCATCCATACGGACCGGTCCATGTGTTTTGAAGAATTTTCAGAAGGCAACTGTTGCTGTAGGAAAGGTTATCGGTGCAGCTCCGGGGTCAACAGTTGATAATGCAACAGTACAAGTTTTGCTTGAGGATATTACCGATGCCAGTCAAACTTTGCTTGATGGGGGAGGCGCTACGTTTGGCGATTGCGCACCTGGAGAGATCATAGTGTGGCCTTCTTTCTTTGTGGTTTACTTATCATTATAGACTTGTCTTTTAGAAGTAATGTGAAATGTTATGTAATAATTCAACAATGCTTTAAGACTTGTCTTTTAGAAGTGATTTGGATCATAGTGTGACCTTTCTTTGTGGTTTAAGACTTGTCTTTTAGAAGTAATGTTTCAGTAATATTTTTTTGAACAATGTGGATGTGGTGAATATTATGAAATTCAAATTAATTTCGATGTTGTGGATGTTTTGATATTTTTGGGTTCATTGTGGATCTGTATGTATATGTAAACAGAGTACTTCTTGTGGTTCGAAAAAATTGTTACTGCATTTTTTTTTAAACCTATGTATATGAAAACGACGGTCCACAGCCGTCTCTACACTACAGAAGTAGACGGCTATGACTCATTTTCTTCAATAAACTACGAGCGTTAACCGTCGTAATTAAACATAATAACGACGGCTTATAACCGTCGTATAAATACGACGATATAAACAACGGCTTTGGGCCGTCGTATAATTAAACCACGTCTTGGAATACGACGGCTTATAGCCGTTGTATTATATG